>CAHIKZ030005467.1:1125000-1145000 GCA_903632075.3 Acanthosepion pharaonis | reverse complement strand
CAGCAATACATGTTTCGTTCAATAAATGACACTAATGGTGGTGCTTGTTTATTTGGTCCAATTTTAAAAGTTGTTCAGGCCAAAGCATTTCAGCATCCATTCAATGGATATATATATATATATATATATATATATATATATATATATATATATATATATTTCAAGTTTATATATATATATATATATTTTCTAAGTTTATATATATTTTCTAAGTTGATATATATATTTCTAAGTTTATATATATATATATATATATTTCTAAGTTTATATGAAGGCAAATTAATTTAAGGAAGGTCTGAAGTAGATATATGGAAAAAATAATCAACCCCTTTAAATTTGTGTTAGATGTAATTTTTTATTTTGTATTCTCATATATCACATTTGAAATATTTTTTCTATACTTTGTATCAATTCTAAAATATTTTTTCTATAAATTATCTTATATAAATCATTTTGCTTTCCGCTTGAGAAGAAGTTTATTTTTTTTTAATAAGGAAAACTCAGTTATGATTTGAATGCAAAACTAAAGAAATATTACGCGACAAAAGTACGAAAAAATTCTTACAACATGGAAACAAAATAAATACCTACTTTCAACTTCTTTTGGAAACTGCACCTATGCATGTAGCAGGGCTTCTAAAAAATAGAACAAACAGCAAACACTAAAGAGATGCAGCATTTTTATTTCAAATTATCTATAGTATTATAGATATGTGTGTGTGTTTGCGTGTGCGTATATATGTCCATCTTTCTGTATATACATATCTATCTCATTATCGATGTATTACATGTCTGTATGGCTGTCTTTCTATCTGTCTGGTGTTCTCCCTATCTTCCTGTATGCCGCTGTGAATGAATGAATGGCTGGGCTGATGTTTCCCGCTCTGTCTTTCACAATATATATATATATATATATATATATATATATATATATATATATATAGGATTAATAAAATAACCTAAAATTTGTCACTTAGCTGCTTGATGTTATATTCAGCAGCTCGACTCCGGAGTTTTGTAGACGAACTTTTTATAATCTTTCGGTCCACGCGTCAGGAGGTTTCAGTAATTTATTGAGGATTTTCTCATTCTGGTTACTTTTTACTAAGTTAAAAATTAATTTATACGCTAGTTATTAGTGTTAGGTTGATTTTTTTTCTCTGTGTGTGTGTACGTTCGTGTGCATTTCTGTGTGTGTATTTGCGTACGCGTGTGCGTGTGTATAAGTGCGTATGTATCAAATGTCATGGTTATTTCTCGATTACTGGTTATTATTTCTTGATTTGTGGTTATTTAAAGAACATTAGCTGCCTAAATACACAGAAAGATATATATTATGTGTATTTAGACAGCAAATGTCCCTTAAGGCAAATATTATTAAAGACAACAAATATTTTGTGTCGATTAATTTTCCAAATTACGAATAATCTTTCTTAGACAAGGAAGAAATTCCGTCAGAAAATGCCCTATGTTCATTTCGGAAGAAATATAATCTAAACTTCCTACTTTCTTAAGCCATCATCAGGATTGATAGACAAATGGTGAGTTTCGTAGAACTACAGTGTTGTGACGTAGACAAATTATGACGTGTGTGCGTGTTAACATCTGAGAATGCAGACTCTTAAATTATAACTGAGTTTATTCATAGATGGTTGTTTTTGTTGTATAAATATTGCTTGAAGGAATTTCGATATAAAAATATGCTACTCTGATCAAAGGAGAAAACAATTTACTACGACGTAAATGTCTAGAGTGATGTTGATCAGCAAGGTCATCTACAATAAATTTGTGCCCGGGCTCTTACAACATTTCACCATTCTTAGAAGATCTTCTACCATCACAGTTTGGGATACCTACTAACAAAAGTGATGGAAAGAAAAAGAAATAGACTCTAAATGAATTTGGCCAGATATAAAAAAAATTAAAAAAATAAAAATTCTAAAATCCCTTGCACCACCCGTTCTTGCACATGTGTAGTCGTACCAACATAATAAATTTAGTCTGTGTGTGTGTGCGTGTGTGTCTGTTTGTGTGCGTGCGTGTGTCTGTGTGTGTGTGTGTGTGTGTGTGTGTGTGTTGATATCGAACTTTTGGTTTAAATTATTTCTATTTACTACTAATTTCATAAAATACTATGCAGGTGGTCTTTCTTAAAACCCAAAATGTTCGTAGTAGTCCTTGCAAGAATGAGTTTATGTGTACGTAGGCAGGAACGTATGTGTGAATGTATGTATGTATGTATTTATGAGCGTTATCGAAAGGTAGGAATGTCTTTTAAGTAATCGCTCAGTCTTAAAATGTTCCGTTCCTTTATCAAGTATAAAAGAGGTGAAGGAGAAAGGTAGAGATAATAATAACGCTCACTTGACGTTGTCAAGGTACATGTTAATACGCTCGTCTCCTCTCTCTCTCTCTCTCTCTCTCTCTCTCTCTCTCTCTCTTGCCTGGTGACAAGCTTTTTTATTTTGTTTGTGGAGCTTGAAAAGGTCATTTGGGAATTCACTTCCGGATATTATTCGGGCCTTTCCATTGGACGACGAGCAAATTTCGCGTCGGCTCGCGAACAGGTCCGTAAAAGAATTTGTTTCTGAAAATTGAAGATTATTTGAATTTCGTTTTTAAATGTTTCCTAATTTTCTATTGGCCGAAAAACTTTTCGCATCAAGGTGTGAAATTTCACGAGTTTTGTTTTGGATTCGCTTTTTTTCGTGTGTGTTAAGCAAAAGTTTGTAAATTCGAGTCTTTTTAATTTCTAACAAAATCAATGAGTCAGTGCTTAGCATTTGAATTTTAAATCTAGATCTTGTTTTGTTGACTACAATGTACTTAAATATGTTACTTTTTAATTTCCGTAAGTTCCACTAATATATTTTAAGGAACAGCTATTAGTTTATTTTATACACTTGTGTTAATTTAAGATTCATTTATTAGTGTTGTCTGTGGACCATGCGGATTAGAAAATAAGTTACTGCATTTTCGTAAGTGCTATAAAACAGACGATACACCACTTTATGTATGCTTGAAGCTGAAAAAAGCCCGTTCCAAACTATTGAGCTAATAAAAGATCTGAGATGAGAAAGTCCTGATAATATGCAAATTTTTAAGTAGGACTTCTGTCCCACCAAACACACCACATTGCCTTCATATAGTGCACGTTTTTCGGTATTCTTTTTGTTGAAACTACTGGCGAAATGCAAACCTTCTTTCTGTTGACGTTTCTCAAGACAAGCCATGATTCATCCCTACTGAAAAGATTCTTCAGAAACGGAGCTTGTTCGTTTCGTTGCAGCAAATCAGTGAAAATTCGGACATGTTCAGCTTTATTGTTATCGGAGAGTTCGTGAGGGACACATCCAGACAATTTTCATACCTTTCCGAGTTTTTTGAGACGATGAACGAATGGTTGAATGGACCAGATTGAAGTCTTCGGCCAGCATTCGAGTTGTCAAGCTTTCGTTCTCTTCCATGGCTGCCAAAATTGCCTACTCGTCGAAATCCGATGGTCGAGCTCTTCCTGGTTTATCTTCCAAGCAAATGCCGCCATATTTGAAACGATCAAACCATTCCCTGCATTGACTGTCACTGATTGTTCCATCGCCAAAAAAGTTCGTTGAGATCGCGAAATGAGTGCCTGATTTTCATCCTTTTTCGAAGTGGTACAGTATATCGAAACGCATTTTTATAACTTGAAAATAAAATATTTCTATTAAAAAAAGTAAGCAAAACAGCATTTTTTTATTAACAAATAACTCGCCTACAAAAACGCCTGATAATTACGCACAAACCCAATACAGTATGAACAACATTTACCGGACTGAATAATACTGTTTATTATAAACAAGTCATTTACATAAATATTTTTATCTATAAAAATAACTTATAAACAGAAAATATATTAAAATAATTGTTGGACTTAGTCCATATATATATATATATATATATATATATATATATATATATATATTTTGAACAATAAGAAAATAAAAAATTAAAAAATTAAAATCATTAGACACACTGGGTTGTAGATTAATAATATTCTTTCGTTTTTTTATTATTATTATTCCATTTAGATTTCTCGACTAGTTTCGACCGAAATGGCCATCATCGGGAGGAGAAATTAAATATTTCTGCTTGCTGTTAGCAGTGAACTACAGAAATGAATATCTTTTGTTGGAGAAAATGAACTTTTGTCTGTAGTTTTCATTTGTTTTTTAATTTTTTTATCTTTTTCACATGAATCTTTTAACATATATATATATATATATATATATATATATATATATATATATATAAGTGATTATTTGGGGATTTAGGCTAATCATATAGTAATTCGTCGAGCCTAGAATAATCCTCAACAGAATGCAGAAAGCATTGACGGCCGTTTCGTCCTATCTGGGACTCATCAGCGGTGCGCATCCGAGAATCGAACCCGTTTCAGTACAACGCAAACGTCATACCAACTGTACCACGGGCTTTGGTTACGAAGAAGACACAAGCCAGACTCAATATATAGCGCCTCTACTCACTCCGTTATATATATATATATATATATATATATATATATATATATATATATATATATATATATATACACACACACATATGTGTATATATATATATACATATGCGTGTACTCACTTTTAATGAATGTGCGCGTAGCGTAGCAGTTATCTATGCCGAAAGTAGGAATCCTAGTGTAGGCTGTTACGATCGCTTTTGCGCAAATAACCCCTGGAAAATATGAATCCGCCTCATCCCACCACCTCAACTAGGATTGAAAATTAACGCTATTCATATTCGAACTATTGTCCTCATCTTTGATGTTGTTGTTTATCACAACGTTACCCACTCCGACCTTCCTCAGATGTATATCGATCTGCGTATCCTATCTGAACTAGATCCTTTATTTAATTTACGAAAGTAGACTGTTCTTGTTCCACTGCTTGTGTCTGTGGTTATAGTTTGCTTTATATTTTTAGTTCATTGTCTCGCCCCTCACGCAGAACATCGAAAAACCGTGGTGAGAGGTGAGACAATGAAATCAGACATATCAGATCATGTATGGAGCAAAAAGAGTAGTGATCAGCCGCTGTGTAATGAAACGAAAATACTGCACAAGGAAGAACACTGGAGAGCTACACGTCTGAAAGAATCAACGCATATGCTAGGCTATGCTGAATTTCTTGGTAGTCCTAGCGTAGAAACAAATGCAATATAGGGGTCGTTAATAAAGAAAGATAAATAACAGCAAGTCTTCAACCGCAGTAGCAGAAGCAGCAATTGGCGGGCAGCAGCAGTCAAAACATGACAGACAGAAGCAGCAGCAGTGGTAACTCTAATCAGCAGATAGGTTAGGTTTAAGGCTCCAAGTTCACTACAGCAAATTGTTCTATGGAATAATGGCTTTGGTTTTTGAAATTGGTGTCAGTGATTGTGAGTTCAGTCGGGCAGTGTGCCCTTGTACTCAGTAATAACCGAGCAGTTCTAAATAGAAATAAGAACTAAACGATATCCCTAAACATGATCTCATTTCACTGCTCATCCCAAGAAATGTCTACCATCATCGCTTATATAACGGGTTCAGAATTCTCTGGGGAAGGCCGGAAGACTCAACGACCGAAACGTTGTGAGTCCGAATATAAATAAATAATTATATCTCCTCGTCTCATAAATTCAGACAGATATTAGGTTTTAACTTGGTTGGCAACCGGTCTACGAGAAAAACAAATCTGAACTCAAAACTAGTTGTTAAAAACTACTTGCTACGAAAACCACAGGGAGTCTACAGTGTTAACACACGGTCTTATAAGGTGGGGGGATTGTCAACAGATTCATATTTTTGGTAAGAGAGTTTAAATTCTGTAGAGTTTAGTCATGAATAATAATTGATAATATCCACTTTCAGTGTGTAATATTCCACGAGAAATAATGAATTCCTGCAATGTTTGGTTTAGAAAAAAATAAAATATGTAGTATTCATTTATAAGCGATACTGTAAATATAAATATTATTGAATTGAATGACGAAATGCTAACATTCAACAGAAAGAATTTTTTTTTGTTGCTTCGAATTCATTGATTTTAAGAGCATCGTGAATCAAGATTCACTTTCTTTCACATTGACTTGAATCAAAGCGATCTTTACATCAACAAGAACAAAAAATAAAATGGCCGATAGCGAAAAACACAAAATATTTAAGCTTCTTTCTTTTATACAGCAAGAACATAAAATAATTCTTCTCTGTTTTTAACAAAGTTTATACTCTAATGAAATTACCGCCCATAACTATATGCCAAGACTTTAAAAGTAATAAATAAAATTTTAAAATGAAATTGATTTTTTAATAGTTATTTTATTATAGGATGGTCAATTTTACTGTCGTTGGAAAGGTTTTTATGAGCTCGTGAAAATTCTTTTCTTTCTGTCAGTAAAAGAAAGAAAAGAATATATATATTAGATATATAATTTTTTAAGTTATATTCCCTATAATAAATCTTGTCAGTTATTAATTCAAAAACTTAGGTGTTGATTTTTATGATAATGACTTCAATATTCAACCTGAAGATTAATGAGTGCTCAAAGAATTAAATTTCATTTCGTATGACTTACCGAGAATGTCATGGGTGGCGGAGAGAACGTAAGCAACAAGGATACTCATACTCAGAATGAGAAAGAGACAGCTGGAATTTCTTGGACATATAATGAGAACGGGGGACTTGGAAAATTTGAAACTCACAGGACATATCGTAGGCAAAAGTGCAGCGGGCTACCTACTGACAAACTTGTGTCAATGGATGACGAAATTGGTTTGCGAAATATGGTAAAATGACAAATGTTAGTAAGAACTGTAAAAGATAGGAAGTTGTGAAGAGCTATGATCGCCCACGTCCTGAAGGGACATAAATGATAGCTGACATTCCAATATATCTACCAAAACTTACAACTACGACCGCTACGACGTGCATCGAATGAAGAACTCGTTATAAGTTGCAATCTTGAAAAGTTATTCTTCATCGTCCATATTGTTCGATAAAAATTTCGGAGACAGTAGAAATTACTACTACTACTACTACTACTACTAATACTACTACTAATAATAATAATACTTATTCTACTACTACTAATTATTCTACTACTACTATCGCTTCTGCTACAACTACTACTTCTACTACTATTACTACGTCTTCTGCTACTAAGACTTCTACTACTACTTCTACTACTACTTCTACAACTACTACTACCTCTACTACTACTACTACGTTTACTACTACTTCCTCTTCTTCTACTGCTTCTTCTACTACTAAATCAATTTTATTTCTTCAAAATGCCAAGGAATCAGAGTTAAAATGAAAGGTTTTGCAAAAGTTTTGCGACGTAATGTTTTGAAGTTCCCAAAGAGTTTGTGATTTGAAGAACTCAGTTTTTGGCCTGAATTGAAATTTCTGCCCAAATCGGTCTTTTGATCAAAATTGGACTTATAGCCCAAATCAGAGTTAAAGTGAGGTTGTGAAGTTCTCTGGAGTAAATTGAGGAATTCAAAGTTATTTCTTCCAAATTATCATTACTGTTTTCTAAGCTAGACTAGAGGTCACCTTATTTTTGGGTCGGTGGCTCAATTAGCCCTCCAAAGGGGTTAACTTAAAAGTCCGCACGAAGTGCAGCTTTTAAGCTATTTCTTAATAAAAAGAAATAAATCAGGTGCGTTCGGAATAGCGTCACATAATGAAGATTGACGCAAAGGTACAAGTATGGGATAACCAGTAAGACTCTAATTCACATCTCTGTAATAAAGGACAACAATACTAGCTCGTTAACCATTAACCGATCCGAGGCTCCCTCTACCTTTCCTCCGATACAAATCATAACCTGAGACATTTGTTCATTTTTACATCGTCTTAACCTTTCATTTTGTTTTTTTACAATTTATTCTTTTTCTTATTCTTTATGCATTTATAGACTTTTCTTTGCCAAACCATTTTTACAATCATTTTTTTTTTTTTTTTTTTACAATTCATTTTGTTTTAATTTAAAAACTTTTTCTGTCTTCTTTTTATTAAATATACTAACATGTCACATTCCTTAGTCCCATCAGCTCGGACTTTCAGAGCTAGGAGCCACCATGCCATGTCCACGGTGGCAAATTATCGTCATTCCCTTTGCGTTTCTTTAGTAAGGAATAAGTTCCACTCAGACAGATTATTCTACAGAACTGTTGCTTTGTGGAACGGACTCCCGAGGGGATGTTTCTCTAACCACTATAATCTTAACCTGTTCAAGTCTTTGGTCAACCGATTTATGTTCCTCCATATCTTCATAATATGCACGTCTCACTTCCTCTAGGCTCCTCCCTTACAATAATCTCACTCAGTAACCCTCTACCATGACCGGTTCTTGGGACTTTTCCTCTTTCGAACTGGTGACATAAACTTTTACACTGAAGCTAAAAGGGTGTGAATGCTTCACACATAATACACAACAACAAAGTAAGTCACACTAAAACGTATTCATGAACATTTCGTTGTGTATATAATTTACGTCTAACAAAAGAAACACTCGTTCTAAACTTTCCTTTCGTTAATTTGTCTAATAAATGTTATCTTGCATTGCAAATCAATTTTTTAAATCAATTCACCCTAAGCAAGGCGCGAGTGCCACTAGCACGCAAGGGGTTACAGAGGATTTAGAACAAGAGTAAATGGTATGTTTGAGGAAAGGATGCAAAGAAGGACGGGGAACAAGATCAAGGTATCAGATGTCGATTGATATTACATTTTAATATTTGAAGATTATAGTTATCGGGGAATCAAGCAAGGGGAAAGGAGTTCTAGAGACGGGAAGTGCGAGAGAAGAAGCCGAGTAAAGGAGACGGTTACATTTAACGGTTTTGACAGGGAAATGGTGGGACCGAGATGCCAACCTAGTAGCTCGCTTAAATTCATGCAGTCTGGGAACCAGCGAAAGTAGCTCGTCGGAACCGTTGCCGTGAAAATACTTGTATAAGAGAGAAGGGGAAGCCACGGCACGTCTGTGAGAAATTGACTGTAGACTAGATGCCAGATCAGGACCTATCACATTGCATATCCGTCTCTGGATTTTGTCGAGAACCTCAAGACTTACAGTAGGGGTACCAGATCATATATGACAGCAATATTCCATGCAAGTACGGATGGTTGATTTATTTTTGAAGGATGAACTTAGACGAGAAAAACATTCTGGCACGACATAGAGGACCAACTTTCCTTGCGGTAAATGAAGCTATTGATTCGATGTATTTATTCCACCTCATAACAGTGGACAGCGTGAGACCAAGCAGGCGTAACGAGGCGCTCTCTCAAGGAGTTGGCAATCTGATGGGAGGCAGGGAGGATTCTCCGTGGTGGATAAAGAAGAGCAGTTCTATTTTGAAGGAATTAAAGCCATTTCCTGCCCCAGTCAAGCACAGATTTGAGGTCATTTTCGAGATCAGTAGCCAGGTTAGTTTTGTCAACGATACCAGACTTACTATTGAGGCAGGAGTAAATAGTAGTGTCGTCCGCGTAGATACCTAGCTTGGAACTAATGACATTGGGAAGGTCATTGATGAAAACCAGGAACAGTATAGGATCCAAGATAGAACCTTAGGTAACACCAGCGTTCGTGATAAAGAAGCAGGAGGAGAAGCCATTTTCGGACGACCTTCATTTCACGGCTTGACAATAATTATTGTATTAAGTCAAATAATCGTCATGTAATACCATATCCATGAAGCTTACGAAGACCAGCATGCCAAACCTTATCAAACGCTTTTAGAGATGTCTAGAGCCACGGTTCGAGCTTCTCCATTATTGTTGATTGCTGGGTATACAAATTCAGTTATGGCCGTGAGCATGTCAGCGATATATCGGGCAAAGCGGAAACCATATTGCTTGTCGGAGAGCAAATTATGTGAAGTAAGGTTCTTAACCATTTCGGCGTTGATTAAAGCCTCGAAAACTTTACCGAAGAGTGGTAGGAGACTGATAGGACAGTAGTTAGACAGGTCAGAAGGGTCACCAGAATTCTTAAAGACAGGCACAACAGATGCGGACTTCCAACAGGAAACAGTAGAAATTACAAGAGTCGGTGAGGCAGTAGCTGTAAAGTTTAGAGAGGACAGGAGCCAATTCAGGAGCACATTTCTTCAGGACAATCGCCGGTATCCTGTCCCTACCACTCCCCTTATGAGAGTCTGATTTAGAGATGATGTCCAATAACATCGTTGGGGTTATGTCCATCTCACTCAGTAGAGGGGGAAAATCAGGTGTGGGTACACCAGATTAGTCTAGCATTGAATTGGATGAGAATTTACGAACAAAGAATTCAGTCTTATCAGCTGCGGAATCAGGACCTCAAATTGATTAAATAAAGTTAGTATTGTGGGCTTGATGTTGTTCAGCACGCTCTTGCAGAGCCGCCAGTAATCTTTAGAACCAAACATACGAGACGCAATACGTTGTTTCATTCTTTCGGCAAAGAGTAACTTTTTGGGGACACGCTTGAACTCGTTACGGGCAGTGACAAAGAGACGTCTGTTGTAACCAGAGATTATACGGTACAGACAGAAGTAGTGATTCCCGTGGGCAATAGCAGCTGAGTAAGCAGCTGAGAACCAAGAGGTGAACGTGATTTCACTTTTTATCTTCTTGCAGGGATGAGAGCTTCGATTCCAGCTTTTACCCAGGATGAGAACTCAAACGCACATTTTTGGAAGGGGAGGTTAAAAACAGTATCCTGGCCGGGAGGGGGGAGGCATCACGAAGAAAATCACGGAACGAGTCCCAGTCTGCTTGTTGATAACAGAAAGATGTTCTGTTGGTAGGATGTTCTTTATAAGAGTAAAAGATGTTAACAGACACGACGGCATGATCAGAGTTGCCAAGAGGGCAGAGTTGCGTGGCACGAAAAGACTCGGGGATGGGGGTAAAACATAGATCAAGAACGGAAGCATTAACATCATGGTTACTGGGGAAAGGCGTAGGAAAGTCAACCACTTGTGTGAGAGATTGAGTGATTGAAAAGTTAAGTGTTTGTATGTCAGGAAAGTCAGTTACAGAGTGTTTACGCCATTCCGTTGGTCTGTTATTTTGTGCGTCTCTTTTTCACCACCATTAATTCATGTCCTATAAAATGTTCCCGTAACAAACCTTACACAATTAATTATTAAAGTAGCTAATCACTAAACTTACTCTCTTAAAAAAAACAGTTAAAACGATCAAAACTGTAAGAAAGATGTTTCTTTCTTACAGGCAATTATGTTCTAGAGTTTGTTTTTCCTGGGTGTCCTGCAATGACATACGGTGATTTTTCAGAAAACAGATAAGAATGATGCCGTTTCGATAAATAATGGCATCTGAAGGAGACGAGCCTTAAATAAAGTTGTGAATATGCAAATGCCAAAATAACCAAGATTAGATATTGCAGAATCATAGCGAAAACATTGTAAGTTCGGCAAAGAGAAAGAGTTGTAGACAAATGTGTTAAGAAAAAAGGTAGGTAAGAAAAAACAATAGAAAAATAAAACTTGAACAATAGACAAAGCAAAATACACTGTTGTAAATCAAGTTTTGAATATATATGTGTTTGTTTCAAGTGAGAGAGTGAGAGAGAGAGAGAGAGAGAGAGAGCGAAAGAGAGACAGACAGAAGTAAAACAGGAAGAAACGCAACCAAATCTTATGCATTGGGCACTTTGACGTGGTGTAATAGCAAGTTTGTCTCGCTAGATCAATTACGACTGAATAGTAAGTTTGATTCTGACTTGATGCCCAATACTTTCGCTTAGAAAGTTCCCATAACTTATTACGTATGCGTAGCTGAGCATATATATATATATATATATATATATATATATATATATATATATATATATATATATATATATATATATATATATATTATATAAGATCACTACAAATGTTACAATTTTTGTTTCGATATCTCTGGTGTTTTATCAAGTGATCTAATGAATAAATTTTATCAGTCCTACATGGTACTGAACACTCTTTTAAAAAATAGTGTTTTGGGAATTTTATTCCATGTGTAACAACTTTGTACTTGTGTGTGCGTGAATATATATATATATATATATATAGCCATTCACAGGCAGACTGTTTCGCTGTATGACAGGTCATCAGTGTGGCTAGACATCCGATCTCTACAAGCCAGGACCGAAACCTGTCCGATTTGGTATTAGTCGGAGATTCTAGCCCCTATCCATCGACGCTAGGCAAAGAGAAATGCGAATTTTTGCGCATTTATTTTTTCATAAACACACCAGTCACTCAGAGAACTCAATCAGCTAAGAGAGTCTTGCATTATCAGCAGTAATCGTGGCTGTTTACAAATTCGTTCCTTACTCCCTACAGTTCTCGACCGATTAAATTATTTTATCGAGAGCTAATATTTTCATATTGTGTGTGTGTGTGGGTGGGTGTGTGAGCATTTAGGCAGTATATTTATATTCAAGCATGTTTGGTTAAATAATGTTCATTTCTTTTAGTTTTAATCCTTTCAACTCCACGAATTAATTTCTTGGTGACTTTAAAAAATAAATTGATGAAGAAAAATTAAAAAACTTTCTTTCAAATATTTTTTTTTTATTTTCCCAAATAATTGAGATTGAAAGTACTTGGGAAAATAAAAATTATTTGAAAGAAATTTTTTTAATTTTTCTTCATCAATTTTCTACAGCCACCAAGAAATTAATTCGTGAACTTGAAAGTACTAAAGCTAAAATAATAGACATAAAACGTCTAAATTATTTTACCTAATACACACACACACACACACACACACACACACACACACATATATATATATATGTCTATATTTCTGAGATGAGGTATTATGTACACTATTTACATTATTCGGACTATTGTCCTCATCTTTGTTGCCATATTTATCACAACGAGCCAATGACATGGGCCAAGAGTGTGAGTTCAATACCTGGTTAAGGAGGTGGAGAATTTGGAGAGGGGAATTAACAGGAGATAATTGATAACTGATATCCATTAGACAGTCTACCCCGGCGAGCAAAATAAAGGGTTCAGTTTGACATTCCAACCACCTGAAGAAGGCCGGAGCGTACAACGGCCGAAAAGTTGTGATAAATATGGCAACAAAGATGAGGACAAAAGTTCGAATAATGTAAATAGTATATATATATATATATATATATATATATATATATATATATATATATATATACTTGCTATTAAGTATGTTTCTAAATCAGATAGGGCTAAGACTTACGCAGACCGACTGGGCACTTTAATTTAATTTCATCCTTTTTTTTTTACTTTCTTTATTTCTTTTCTTTCTTTCTTCTTTCTTTCTTCTTTATTATGAACAAGATCAACGAAATTTACTTCGGTCAATATTTTGAGGCACGGAGTTAAAACAATTAATTTTTTATCCAGCAATGAAAAGCCCGACCCCCGGAGTCGTTACTGATATATATATATATATATATATATATATAAGTTTGTGTGCGCAAACAAATATCGTTATATGATGTAATACCGAAAAGTTTCATGAATTTGAAGAAATTTATTAATTTCTCAAGTCTCCTAGACATTTCCGGTCTCTTGTTGATTTGATATTTCCCAAATCTCCCGAAAATCATGACACTGGAAAATAAAGAACAATTTCAATTAATTATTTTATTACTTTAGAAACATTGTGCGACTAACACAAATCACACAATAGCGTATTCAGACTTATGCACACAAATATATATTTATACTTATAAATAAAAATACACATATACATATATATGTATATGTATGTGTGTGTACTTATGCGTATACATACATATATGGTCACATCTCGATGAAACACCAGTTCTCGAACGATCACTGAAGTCAAACAACCTCGGGCCAGGTTGTTACTTAGATGGGTGACCGCTTGGGAATACCAGGTACCCTAAGCTTGGGTGTGCGTGTGGTGTAATGAATAATGGCTCGGAATTGTTAATCGGAGTTCCGTGTTCCAATTCCAGTCGGGTTCTTTATATTCACTTACGTGCAAATACCCTTGGGAACAGTATGAATCCACTTTTTCTCCTCCCTCCACCCTCATTATGTGTCAATTAGTAAGACTTGTCACACTAAATAACTTATTTTCAAAATAAAATTCTTATAATCTAAAATATTTTCTGACTTTAAATAACCTGCAAAAGGTTGATAAGCCGTAAAAATGAATGAATCAATCAAAACATAAATATATATAATACAGGCAAACGAGCGAGTAATCACATAATGCATAGACATAGATATATATTTTTCAAAGAAACGTTAACATAACGCATAATTTAATGTTTGGCTGCTTGTTTTCAATTATTCCAATTTTCTCGTGTAAGTAGTTAATCCCTATTGAAGACGCCTGCTCAGTCAAGTTATGTTTCTTCAAAGCCCACAGAACCACAGTTTCTGTGAAATAATGTACAATTTGATGTGATCAACAATTGAACAAGTCCATTAGGCACAAACTTTAAGTCACGATGACTTGCAAATTTGTGCTAAGGCAAACATCGACGTCTTCCAAACACTTTCGTCTACTCAGTTTCATTCACAAGGTTTGGATCAACCCGTCATATGATTTTCAGAGTGAAAATGACAGCCACCATGCAGTGTTGATTCCTACGTCCACACTGACTAAATTGTAGTATAATTTTCAGAATGAAAATGACAGCCACTATACAGTGTTGATTCCTACGTCCACACTGTCTAAACGCTCTCTCTCTCTCTCTCTCTCTCTCTCTATATATATATATATATATATATATATATATATATATATAAAACAAAAGAATATTTATTAGTTATTAACTGAACTAATATGTAGATACATACGGTAAAAATATAATTTTAACGTACACAACATTTATTTTTGTTAAAGTGCTCAATATCAGGGATAGAGCGTATGTAAATATAAAATAATAAAATATGGCCTAAAATGTCCTGAAGATTGCGTTTAAGCATGACACAGACTGCTAGGTATATATATATATATATATATATATATATATATATATATATATATATATATATATATATATACATGTTTCATTAAAAACGACAGACAAGGTACTACGGTTGAGCTTTTTATTTAATTTTTCTTGTGTTCTGACAAGAGCTTTCTTTTCTGGACAAAGGGTGTGTAAGAACTGTCCGAATGTTTTATATTTCCGAGCGCTTTCGGCTATACCTTTAGCTATTATCAAGGATGATTCGATTATCAGCTTAGTAGAGTGTGTGCGTTCTGTGTATGTTCAGTGTGTGGTAGTGATGTTTTTAATTTCCGAATACGGTTAGCACATTGTGGCTTTGTTCATAGTTAATATTGTTAAGAGTTGGCTTTTTCTTTTTTATTATTAGAGCTTCCATTATTTTTAGTCTTTTTTTGCAAGTGGATGCAGTTAATATATTTGTGTTTTCTACTAGTATGTTCCTAATTGTGTCTGGTAAATCTGAGTGGGTGTTTAAATGTGTTCTGATGAAGCTGTGATCAGATATATATATATATATATATATATATATATATATATATATATATATATATATGTGTGTGTGTGTGTGTGTGTGTGTGTGTGTGTGTGTGTGTGTGTGTGTGTGTGCATTGTCAAATATTAATATAAAATAGTACACATGTGCATGTAGTAATAATAACAAATATATAGGAAAATGTACAATCATTCTTTGTGTATATATATATATATATATATATATATATATATATATAACGATCTTCACAATATATAAGTCAGCTTCACCCACATTATGTTCAATAAGATGATAAAATTCGTCGAATGAAAATATTTGCGATGCCAGTTATTCATTAAAATTCAAATATTCAATAACCAAAGATAGACTCATAGAGAACAAAGTGATAGAATTTATTAGCTTTTTTTATTTCGTTTCTTCTTTTTTGTCTCATCCTGTTCAATATTATATGAAAATAGAAACATTTAAGGGGACAACTAAATCGTATTCAATTATTTCAAACTTTAAATCTTTTCCATCTAGGGTATTTTTTAAATCGATCATAACATTGAACTAATAAACACAAATCAAACAATTTCTCCGTTGGCAATTTTCAAATTATTTTTAAATCCATCAAAATGGAATGAATGAGCAAGACTGAGCTCTCAGTGAAGTTTGGGTAATTTAAAAACATTGACGAAAATATATTTATTTCATCAATCATAGTATTTTATTTTGGTAAGGTTTTCGGTGTCGTTGTTTGCGCTACTTAAAAGATAGTCATACATAAATTGTTTGGTATTGATTTGGTTCGACCCATGATGTAAGTTATGCCTGCCATTATGCCTACCATTTTGTAAATCAAATCTATATCTACCTTTTTGACTCTTCTGCAAATGTCTTAATTCTTTAATATTATCCAAACCAAACCTGTGTCTATATTTTGACTCTCGTGTAAGCCAAACCTATGCCTATCTGTCTATTGCTTAATAAAACGACAGAATTAGGCATTAAATAATCTGGAAAATGTTAATATGCCGCAAACCACTCAAACCCACGATATAGATTATCAGAATGACATGTTAAGTCCTTCACGGAACTTCTAGGGAAAGGAGAATTGCTTGACTATTCTCATCTCCTCTTAGGGTAACATGATATGGCTACAATATAGTAACATTAACAAAGAACCTCTAACTTTACTACACACTTTATCTTGACTAGCTGCGTGACAATGGGACATAGAATAGAAAAAATACTTTCATACATTTATCAAATGAATTATGACAAAATTATTACACACAGCCTGATCCAGAATTCAAACTCAAATCTTCTATTCCCTCATATCATTAACCATCACGTCATCTCGGAAGTAGTCGTTTAAATTTATTCTGGAGTTCCGATCTCTCTTAATATAGCCCATCACATCACACCATCCTGTGTGTCATGATAATGCGAAATGCGGCAAAATAGCCTGGTCTTAATAGCCAACAAATAACGGCGTACATTGTTTTATTCTTCGTGGGAAACTAGTTACCATGCTCTTGTCTTTGACGTGAGCCGTGAGATGAACTTAAATACCGCCATTTTTAGTAAGTAGAAAGAAAATCTTGGTGGAAAATAGAGATGCAAAATTCCGTTGATCCATTCATTGTCATTCAGCTTCATTGTCAAATGGTATATTATACAGAAATACTGAATGAAGTGCAGATTTTAATTTTATCTGAAACAACTTTTTATTACTGTCTTCCTACAAATTAAATACATCATCATCGTCATCATCACCACCTGTGTGGAATGTTCTTTCAGGATATGAGCGATCACGGCTCTCCACAGCTTTTTATAGTTCTTAGTAAGGTTTGCCTTTACATCATCTCTCCGAGCCCATGTTTTCTAATCCATTTGTTAACTAATTTACTCGTTGTTTCCCTCTTGTGTTCTGTATGTCATGTGAGTATCAAATTCTCTAAGCCTTTCTTTCTCGCTTTGTGAAAGTTCAACTGTTTCTTTGTGATTCTAAATATATGCGTCCTTTTTGTTTCCATTTTCCTTAAAACTTCCTCGTTCTTCACATGTCCCTTGCATGGTATTCTCAGCATCTTTCTGTAGAACCACATTTCTGTTACCTCAAGTCTTTTCTTCATCGATGAGGAGATTGTCCAGCATTCACTGATATATTTGTTTATTTAGCGGTATTTCAATATCAACTCCTTATAGATCATTGAATTCTGAAATTAAATTTTCTTAGGAGCATGAGTATTTTTTTTACAAAAATGTACTGCTGGTAATATTTTTTTTTTCAAAAATATATTGTTGGTAATTTTTTTTTAAATATATTGCTTGTAATTTCGTTTTCCAAAAATGTATTACAGGTAATACCTTTTTCCTTACAAAAATGTATTGCTGGTAACATTTTTCCTATAAAAATGTATTTTTATACTTTCATCCATCCTGGGTATGACGATAAACTACATCCGCGTCCTGGGTAAGACGATAAACTACGTCCAACAGCAAGGCCTGTGATCAGGAGGCTTTGAGGAGCGTGGAACCACCTTTTAATTGCTGATGTTCCCAGGTTCACTCTGACCCGGAGTGGTAGCACCTGTTAGGGTCCCAACTTTGGACAAATGGTTAACCCCTAAACTGGGGTCGAAACACTATGTAAGTGTAAAAATAGGTTTTAATACCAGAAATACTTTGTAAAAAATTATTATCAGCAATGAATTTTTTGAAGAAAAATTATTACCAGCAATACATTTTTGAAAAGAAAATATTACTAGCTATAAATTCTTGAAGGAAAAAGTATATTAACAACAATAAAAATTGTCGGCATTAAATAACCAATTGTGGTTGATGTGCCGTAAAACAAACCAAATCAAACCAAACTATACTTTTATAGGATTTTGACCCCAGTTCTGGGGTTAACTATTTGCCCATGGCGGGGACCGTAACAGATGCTACCACCTTGGGTCAAGATGAACCTAAGAACAATAGCAATTAAGAGGTGGTTCCAAGTCGACACTGATATATAGGTAGACTGATATTACATAACAGTTTAGTACACTTTTCTTTGTTTCTAATAAAATTTACTCGAATAATATTGCAATTGCAGATAACCAGATTGATGTGACTATTTCTGAGACAAGAAAAAACATAGACGACAACTATGCGGAATTTCAATAATAAAATTTACTGAGAATATCTTGGAATGATTTATGGAGCCAAACGATTCTTAACATTAAAACATATCAACCCAAAACAGAGATTAACATCTTCATGTGCCAATTCCCTTCAGGACGTATGCAGTATACTAATGTCTTGAGCCCCTGCTCTGTTCGAGATATGAGTCCATCCAGAAAAGCGAATTTGTTGTTGGTTTCTCCCTCCATTGTGAACTGTATCGATGATCTTATTGAGTACACAGGGTCCAGTAGTAGCTGGACGTCTTCCTGATGTGGTCAGAGTATGAAGGTATCATCAGTGTATCTCAACCATAAGGTTGGCTTCAGTGATGTTGTTAGTGGTGTACTCATATCTCGAACAGAGCAGAGGTTCAAGACATCCTATACCACAAGCCAACATTCACCAGACAATACCACAATTTCGATTCCCACCATCCATACAGTGTAAAGAAACGGATCGTCCGCTGCTTACAACATCGAGCAAAAGTCATAAGTGGTGACCCAAAAACATACCAAGAAGAAAGTATAAGAAGTACCCTACAACGTAACAACTACCCTGGGTACATGGTAGCAGTTCCAACAAACAGGGATTGAAGGATACAAGAGGATAACAGCGCTCAGAAAATAGTCTGCCTACCCTATGGGAAGGGATTATCGGAGAAAATACAAAGGATCTGTGGTCCATATAACATGAGGATAATCTTCAAAAGTGGTTCAACACTTCGCAGACATCTCTTCCGAGTAAGACCGCCACAGAGAAGAACATGATTAAGGACTGTGTGTACGCCATCCCATGTGGCTGTGTTAAGAAATACAAAGGAGAAACAGGCCTTCCCTTTAAGGTAAGACTGCAAGAACATCGTAAAGCTGTAACACAAGGGGAAATAGAAAAATCAGGCGTAGCTGATCACATATGGAGGGAAAGGGGTAATCACCGCCCCTGGTGGGATGAGGTTGAAATAAAAGAGCACCACTGGAAAATACGAAAACTTAAGGAATCAAAACATATGCTAGGCCACAAAAATCTCCTGAGCCGACCAAACATAGAAATGAATACAATACGGGAGCTAGTAATACGGAGTGCTAGAGAAAGGCAATGAATAACAACAAAAAATTGCAATATAAGCTCTGGTAAAAAAACATGTGGACTGAGATATTAGGTTTATAAGTCCCAAAATTCATACACAGATGTCCTCAAGGATAAGTGGATAAAGACGTTGGTTAGATCCAGTGACTAGACCCAAAGTGGTGTGAATTCAATACCAGGCCTCAGCAGTCGACCAAACTTGGAGAGTTGAGTTAAAGGGAAATAACTGAGACAT